>JAKDFA010000017.1:792908-811194 GCA_036971435.1 Dactylellina sp. 'tibetensis' | reverse complement strand
CCCAAAAAAAAAAAAAAAAAAAAAACCTCTTAAGATTACAATCAGACGACGACACTACCCTATCGCTATGCAACTTTCGGCTGATAAGTCCCTGTCTCTGTTTTTTATATATATTATAGGCCGGATCTCAGTTCCTTCGGGAATACAAACTCGTCGTAGTCGGCGGTGGTGGTGTCGGTAAATCCTGCCTCACCATCCAGTTGATTCAATCGCATTTCGTCGACGAATACGATCCCACCATCGAAGGTAAACCCCCCCCCCCCCATCAAATAGATACCAAATTGAGTTTTACTCCCCACGGACAAAACTCTCGTTTTTCATAACTTTGCGTAACAAGAAGCCAACACGCTCTCGTATAGATTCTTACCGAAAACAATGTGTTATCGACGACGAAGTGGCACTCCTCGATGTCTTGGATACAGCCGGGCAAGAAGAATACTCGGCCATGCGAGAGCAATATATGAGGACAGGTGAAGGTTTCCTCCTGGTCTACTCGATCACCTCTAGAACCTCTTTCGAGGAAATTGTACAATTCCAACAGCAAATCCTAAGAGTGAAGGACAAGGATTATTTCCCATTGGTTGTCGTTGGAAACAAGTGCGATTTGGAAGCAGACCGTCAGGTTTCCACTCAAGGCAAGTACCCCCCGCAGAAGTTCCCTTTCTTATTAACTCAAAAAAAAAAATACTGTTCTAACGACGATTGAACAGAGGGTCGAAGTTTGGCCGACTCGTTCGGATGCCCATTCATGGAGACATCCGCCAAGGCTCGTATCAATGTCGATGAATCTTTTTACGAACTCGTCCGCGAAATTAGACGGTATAACAAGAATCCCGATGATCCTAAGGGCACCAAGGATGAGAAGAAAGAGGGTAATGGAGGTGGAGACAACGGAGGAAGCCCCGGGTGCAAGTGTGTTTTGCTGTAAAAGATATGCCAATCTGTATGGATGCGATTCTAACGATTTAATAACTTCTTTTCTTCCCCTTCTTGTCTCTTCTCACACTGGCTTTTACCATACATAACTCTTTTTATCCTAATCCTTCACCTATCCGTCGCGTCAGCGCAACATCCCCTCGTATTGTGTGTAGAACAAGTCGTGCCCCTCTTCTGTCCTTCATACTCTGCGTATGTGTATGTTTTTCCGTTTCATTTCCATATTTTTTCTTCTTTCTTCTCCCATCTCTCTAGCCTCCATCAAAGAATGTATATCGCCATATATCACACGCGGTTCGTACGATTGTTCCACACTTTATTTATTTCTATTTTTATTCTATTATCATCTATCTTCATTGGGTCTTTGGTCAACGGTTGTAGTCATTGTTTCATTCTGGCTATTCGCTGCTTTTGGTACCTCGTTGCTCCCCGCCATCTACTTGATATTATATACTCTGTTTCATGCGTCTCCTGCTTGTTCCGCCGTTTCTCGTGTCACCACTCCCCTTTCCCGTCAGTTACGCACCAGCGTGAAGTCATATTCTATCTTATCTCGCGTTTCTCTACCTGTCCATTCACGTTTGCTGTCGCTCTACTCCCTATTTATACGGAATTACGAGTTCAGGCCACGACAAAACTTTCCACCCCGGGTGAGTCTTGTCTCGTTTTCTCCGACTATAGTAACACAAAAGCGGTTATCAAAATATTTAATGTAAAAAGTAAACCCAAAAAGGAATAAGATTTCGTAGCGGTTTTACGATGATCGAAGTGTTACAAGAGTAGATTGACGTTTAGGTACGCATTCACTTCGTAACTTAGAGCTAGCTAGGTAAGTGATATAAAGCGGTGATATTTTATCATAATGGAAACTAATGCTGATCTGCTATTCATAGCTCGTCTCTTCGTAAGGTTCAAGACACAGAGGGGAGAAACAATAAAAATAATGTTTCTCAAACTCCCCCTTTCAGGCTTTGAAGTCCATAATGCGGGTTTGTTGGTTGTAGTGCGTTCGCGATAAATCGTAGGTAGAGTTGACGAATCTGTGAAGTATAGTAAAAGAAATTTATGCCCAGTCCTTCTTGATTTCGAAGGCCCAGTCGAATTCGAGATGTCTCTTATTATCGTCATCCACAAATGCAGATGCTGCGGTGTAACCACCACGAGCTATGTTTGACAAATAAAAGTTAAACGTATGATCAAGTTTAATGTAACTATAGACAGCACTTACCGAGCATTCCGGTTGGTGCTTCTTCCACGGGTACTAGATCGCAAGTCAAAAAACGAAGAAGAAGAAGAGACAGAGGATTAGTATTCACACATGCCGTGTTGATGCCGGCAGTATTCGCTCCACTTACAGTTCTTGACATAGATAGGCTTTTGGTCGGTGCTTGGGCCAAAGGAGCCCAGCATCTCCTGTGACTTGTCCACCGTGAAACCTTTCCGCTTCACGGCTTGTACATATTTGAGGCCGTTGATGATCTCATGATGAACCGTGAATGTAATCGACATCGAGTATTCGGCGCCCTCTTTGATGATGAAGGGATGCTTTTTGAGCGTTTCGAGCGCACCTTCTTGTGTGAGATCAACTTTAAGATCGGGGCGACCGGAAACCTTCAAAGCCAGCTCTTTGATGATGACCTATATAAAACGTATCTCGAAAGAAGAGAGACACGGAGGGATGGTATTAGCAACGACAAGGCAATTAGGATTACTGATGAAAGGGAAGTAAGCAAGCTAAACTCGCTCAAGTTTCTTTACAGTTCGTGGGTCATTGGCGTCTCCAATTGGAGTTCCTTGGGCGAGGCCCAATGATGCCTTCCATTTGTTAAGAGCTTCGTCGTCGGCATCTGTACTTATGTGCAAGAGACGCAATGTTTAGCGGGTGGAAAATCACAAGTACCCGAGCCCAATTTCTAGCATGAGGCGGGAGAGAGATTATTTCATACCAAGGCTAGAGTATTCGGCTAGCGACTTCTTCTCTCCGACTTTGTAGCTGCGATTGAGAGAGAAGTTAGCAAGTTGGGGGTTTCAGGATAAAAGAGGTGCAATGTTGAGCTGGCAGGTCGTTTGTGCAGGCGACTCAAAATGCAAACGGCAACCCAATGAGAGATCAAAGGAGCCGAGACCAAAGAGGAGCAAGCCTAGAGGGTAGGAAAGTAAGGGAAGAAGGTATTTCTGTGAGCGGGTCCGGACGGGGGAGGCGTTGGACAGCTTACCCCTCAGTCGTCTCCGCAGCGAGTTCGTCAGACATGTTCAGGAGATGACAGAAATGGATTATTCCTAAGCCTTTGTTTTCATTGAAGCGTGTTATTGTTAGCTTTCGGGAACGATTGTTATCTGAGAGAAGGCCAAGAGGTTTCTTACGTCTATTGATTAGGGGAGAGGAGGATTTTGATTTTGATGAGTTGGGAGTAGATGCAGACTTGGGAAGGGCGAGCTGGCAGCTGGCAGCTGGGAGGTTCCCGAGATATATATAGCAGTGCAGTCAAGTTAAGGCGGTTTGCTGCGTAGCTGAGGGGCACCGGTCACAGCTCGGGTGGGCCTGTCTGGTTGGACAAGCCGGATTCTGAAGGGCCAGCATCACTCACTCAAACAAGTACTTGCAAGCACGCCTCTCCAAGCCCGCTCGGACGTCCCTGGAAAATGCATTCACGCATCTCGATCTCGGTCGGTATGGCCATCCTTGCTGCAGGTGCGTTTCAGCAGGATACGTAGACGAGCAGCAGCAGCAGGATAGCTGGCGACGAGGGTAAGGGCATTTCTATTTTTTAACATCTACACTACTCTCAACTACAACATTCCCCTACTCATCCCGCTCCCAGGAGAAAAAAAAGAGAAAAAAAAAAAAAAAAGATGAAGAAAACCGAATACTCGCTAGGTGTCTAGTGCGCTTGCTATACTGCCTTGCGTCGCCACATTAGACTTCCACTCGTCAAGCAGTGCCTGTTTATACTCTTCCCTATACCCTGATGGATTGTTCTTGACCCATCTCCACAAATCCTCACAAGCCTCCTCTAACGTCTTCCTGGTTTGCCATCCAAGTTCATCCTTGGCTAGATCCGGCTTCGCCGTCAGATCCAAGACGTCTCCCGGTCTTCGCGGAGCTATTTGGTATGGAAGCTCTCTTCCAACCGCCTGGCTAAACGCTTTCAGGATATCAAAGACTGTTGATCCGCGCCCCGAACCCAAATTCCACGCTTTACAGCCAGTGAAAGAAGGATCGTATAACTTCTTAAGAGCGGCGATATGTCCTTGCGCGAGGTCGACTACGTGTATATAATCTCTAATGGCTGTGCCATCATGGGAATCATAGTCTGGCCGTCACGTTAGTTCGTTTCTTCTTGCAAATTTTCGCTTCTGCTGTCCGAATGAACAAAAAATATACCTGTCCCGAACACCAGAATTTTGTCCCTCTTGCCCACAGCTACCTGGCCTAGGAGGGGTAGAAGGTTGTACGGAACCCCTTGAGGATCCTCTCCTAGTATGCCACTCGGATGGGCGCCACATGGGTTGAAATATCGCAGCAGGGCTGCTGCAGATCCTTCGTTTGCATTAACGTGGTCCTCGATGACCATTTCATTGAACCATTTCGTTCTTCCGTATGGGTTGGTCGGGCCGAGCGGGCAGTTTTCGGGAATCGGGATCATGCCAGGGTGCTTTGTCGCATCACCGTAAACCGTCGCCGACGAAGAAAAGACGATTTTGTCAACGTTGAACTGTTTCATCACTGACAGGAGAATAGCAGTACCGCCCACGTTCACACGATAGTATTCTGCAGGGACCTCAACGGACTGGCCGACGGACTGTGTAACGTAATCTGTATAAGTCTTCGGAACCTCCCGCTGGCGCAATGTCGAACCATCGCGCATCTCCAACGTCGATTGACTGTCCACTCACCTTTAGCGCTGCAAAGTGAATGACCGATGTTATCTTATGCTTTGCGAAGACTTCCTCCAAGCCTTTCCTGTCCGTCACATCGACCTTGTGAAAGATGGGTCGAATACCACATATCAGCTCAATTCGATTGATCGTTTCCTCGGATGAGTTGTACAGGTTGTCGATGATCACAACATCGTAGCCTGCGACGAGAAGCTCCAATGCCGTGAAAGAGCCAATATATCCGGTGCCACTGAATTTTCAAGCCATATCAGCCTTCAATTTCCAACAAGAATCCGGTATGTTCGACGTACCCGGTAATCAGGACGGTTTCTTTCGCCATGTGAAATGAGGGTATAATAATAATGTAAGTGAAGAGCAGAAAGCACCTAACCCCGCGGCGCCCACCACCGACTAATAAGCTTTCAGGTCGTCCTTAGTAATTGCAATTGGCGTTGCATGCATATGAATAGGATCGCAATTAGAATAGTTCCAATTTTGGGAAGGGCCTGGAATTCGAAAAGAGCTCCGGTTATTTATGTACAACTGCATCTCAAAGACCTAACTGGTGCCTTTCTGCTCAACAAGCCAATTTGTGGACCTCTGTCTTTTTTTCTCTTTCCTTTTCCTCATCCCAGCATGAAAACCTTCCCCTCCTGAGTGGGTCTTAGATTCGATAGTTGCCCCACACTTTAATTGTTTTTTCCCTGAATGTTACCACGACAAGGCCTCATCCCCGACAGTCAGGTCCATATAACCGAAGTCCTCTACAGCGGAGGGGCTCGTAGCTGCATGTTGCCTACCAAATAAGAAAGTACAAATATAAGACTGGCACAACTTGAAACCCAATTCGAGACTACTTGAAACGATTGTTGAACTCGATGTTACTTGCTACTCAACCAAACCCACCCCATTCTACACAAAATACTCTTACTTTTTCTGCCGTCGTTGCGACTGGATTCTCCTTTCCATTTGATCTAGAACCCGATGTTTGTCTCTCTAAGGTCTGTTTTTCCGCACCTGTCAACATCCAGGCTTTCTTCACGCCAGTACCTAATCTACCCCCACCGACTAGATCCAGAATTGAAAGTTCTTCGTCCCAGTCCAAAGCTCTTACCAGAAAATGGGAATGAAACCTCAATGGATCACCCGGGTAGGCTACAAATTGACACCCAAACCGAAGTCCGGGGGACAAAAAGTATCCTAGCCCTTGCAAGTACCTGTAAACATTATATCGCGCAGATGATGGATTTGGTATATGTTCCGATTCAGATGGTGACCTTAGCAGATGCCTGTCTATAGGGTAAGATGCCATGGGAATGATGTACTGCTGATGGACACCTTCCTCAAATGGCCTTTTTGGGCGAGTTGCAGTACTGGTCTCCTCATTGCCTTTGAGATCTCTTACTTCCAGGTCAACTGGATCCGAGAAGAGCTGGCTTGTTTCTTCATGAGGCGTATTTACTTCGAGCGCTTGGCTTGACTTGACTTTCCATTTCCCGGATGCCTTTGCACTTTCAATTGCAAGCTCCTTCCGCCTTTTTGAGCCTTCCCGGTTTGCTAGGGTTAGGTTATCCCGTTCTTGCGTTTTCACAGCGAGAATATTGGCTTTGTCACTGTCGCTCAGTTCTTTCACAGCATTGTTGTGTGCAAGATAATCATCAACGATTATTGCAATGTCTGCTCTGCGAGTTAGAACTAGACATAAAAGACGATTCATATTTGCGTGTCTTACTATTATCGACCAGAAGTCTCGCTTCTTCTTCCATTAGTTCAAGCGGAAGCCCATGGAAAAGGTTCTGCTGCTGCGCCTGCGGGAGGGTCCCAAACAACGTCCCACACATGTGCCATATTGATCTTAAGTAGGAGACATCTGGGTTATATTAGTATTAAATGAATTTGAGATATATTGATAGACAGATGAGTTGGTATCAAGGTGCACATGCAGGCTTCTATGGACATACGTGAGAGTGATTGTGATTACCGTTTACATCATAGATCAAATAGCGTCCTGAAACATAGCTGACATGGAGTCGAGATTCCGAGATTTTCTCCGCCATTTTGACTCCTGGTCATCAAAGCGAACAACAGTTAAACCTGGACACAAGACGCTATTAGTGGGAGCCGAGAATGCAGCTTGCGATGGTCAAAGTCAATACATCTGTTGTGCAATGGGATCATTCGGTACCGGTTTCTCGTCAAAGCTTTGGAAATTTCAATCATATGTTTCCAAGGCGTCAGGGGATTGACAGATTGATAGATTGAAAAAAAGGCGATTTAATCATTTCCCAAGGTAGAGGATGAGACAAACAAGATTGAGAAATTGGAGAACATATTCCGATAAAGCATAACATACCTGGAAGCTTGTCTACAGTCCATTTCACGGACTGAAATTCGTGGTCGGCGGTGTGGTGATAGATAGGGAGAGGGAGCGAGAGGGAGAGAGAGAGATGGGATGGAAGAGGTGATCAAAGGGAAAAATTTTTTGTGTGGTACAGTAATGAAAAGAACAACCCAAAACAACCGCTAAACAGCTCTGGACTAGCTAAACAGCAATGTAGTGCAAGGCAATCATGTATAGAGGTTCTGATATACTGGCGTTCTATTTTGGAGAATTGTTTAATTTAATTATTTTGTTATAAAACAGAAGTATACAGGCTCAGAGTCAGCGCTACATATCCTGTAATCCTTTAATTTGCCAGCTGCAGATATTTATATACAACAGAAAAATCCTTGCCCTTGCAGGCTTCATCTACTTCTGCTTCATCATACAGTTTACGGGCAGATCCAGCTAGGACAAGTTTGGCGTCCGCCAGTTCCGCCGCAGCTATAGCCAATTTGAGATCCTTTGCCATCAGGCTGACTCCGAACCCACCCTTATATTCGCGGTTAGCTGGCGCGCCTTCGATAACACCTGGGACTGGATTGTTGACTTCACTCGGCCAGCATCTGCCTGTTGAGCAATTGATAAGACTTGCAAGTTTTTTTGGATCAAGTCCCAGCTTGATCCCAAAGTTCATAGCTTCAGCCGTAGCTAGGTTATTGATAGCTAACAGGTAGTTATTTGCAAGTTTGCCAACAATTCCGGTACCTGGGTCTCCCATGTGTATGACTCTTTTACCCATCTTTTCAAGGATTGGTTGTGCTCGCTGGATAGCTGACTCTGAAGCACCGACCATGAAGGTAAGTGTAGCAGCAGATGCACCAACAACTCCTCCAGAAACTGGTGCGTCCACAAAGTCGTGGCCTAGCGCACGGATAGCTGATCCGACATCGAGTGAGGTTTTGACGTCGATGGTCGAGGAATCAATAAACAAACGGGGGGAAGGGCTGTCCAACCCCGCAGCAATAAAATTGTTGTAGACGGCTGTCACGTGTTTGGGCTGCGGAAGCATAGTAATAACGGTATCCTTGAGAAGTACTGTAATGAGTTAATAGGTTCATAATTCGATGCAAGCGGGTTGAAAAAGCGGTATAACTAGGTTTCCAGTGGGGGATACAATTTCAGAGGATTGGCTATTGTAAAAAATTGTAGAATCATGGAAGGACTCCGTTCCCGGGGTCTGACTTAGAATTCATACTTAAAAGGAAAATAAAGTCTCATCATATGTATTCATAGCACTGAGGAAAGGTGAGGATCGGGTGGATACATATTCAACTTACTGAAGCTCGAGCTACATCCTGGAGTGTTTTGGCGATGGTTACGCTCGCACCTGACGAACCGACGAGACCAGTGGTCTCTTCAGCGAACTGACTCGTGGCCGCCTCGTTGATATCATATATTATCAGGGAGTCCGTTTCAGGTATTTTCGCTCGGAGGGTTTTTGCCATTGGGTAACCTATTATCAATAACTGTCAATCGAAGGTGTGGAAGGGAACCATGATCGAGGGGCGCCTAAGGAGAAATTGCTCGTACCCATTTGACCGAGACCTACAAAACCCCAGTTTGTCTGAATCGCCGTCGAGGCAGAAAAGTGTCGAACTAAATTCCATCGTTTGCGATGTTGCCGAATACCCCGAAGATGGGATAGAATGTGACGACAAGCCGACATTGGAATAAAAAAGGGTGAATGAGAGGCCTAGCCACAATTTATCAAGTTTCCAGTAAGCGGGCAGTTGAAATCAGGGGAGAGTATGGAGAAGCCCGGCATCCTGCCAGCGGTAATAGCCACATGACTTCGGTGGAATAAGATGGTGGTGTTCTGCCCGAGGATGTCGTTGTGTTCCAGCGGGGTTTGTTGATGGGGAAAGATTTTGACGGACAATTGATTCGGTTAGAAGCGCATTTGTGGCCATTAACTTGATGCTAGACCAAAAGTAGAATATATGGGACATTGGAACCATTAGTCTCAAGTCGTGATTCCAGGAACAAACCAAGAAACCATTATAACAGTCACGGCCTCATGAACAACGGAATCAACAGTAGGTGAATCGGTAGAATTTTCAGATAGAAATATACAAAATGTATTGTGCACAATCGCAATTGCCTACCACGCAGACCACAATGGTACTTATTCTAGCTTGAAAATATTTGAATATTTTTCCAGCAATGTGTCCGCGTTTATTTAAGGGGACGATTTTGCGACCGCTGCCCCTTCCCGTCTTCCGGACCGTCTGCTGAATACACCTGAGTGCTACACCATTTAAAATATTCTAACTTTGTTAATACGCTATTCAAAGGCGCCGGTTGTTGTTTGTGCATATTTGCGAACATCTGCCATGCTTCATCATCCTGTCCGGCGTAAATTAGCGGGTACTAGTCAGCATGGTGGTAAGGTGTATGTTTCATACGTCTTGGTCTACCCATTCGATTTCGCGCCAAGGTTCATCCTCCTCAAGCCGAATATCCTTTGACAGTTGTTCTGCTGCTGTTAGCGTCCTGTTGTCCCCTGAAGCTGCCTTGACCGACAAATTCACCGCTCGAGCTTCGACAGGTTTTGCGGGATTGGGATTATTCATCTCTCGTATCGCTTTCTGATTTGCACGTTCTTGCTCGGTCATTATATCGATGTGATGAAATTGAGGTCGTAATTGCAATGAGCTTTTTAACCTAGTAAAATGAAGTTTATCTTAGATTTAACGTTAGCACTAACCTTGTATTTCGCGTAGGACAAGATAGATAAACATACCGTCCTCAAATAAGCCGATGAAATAATTCGCATCGCTTTGTTGCACTTTCGCCCCCAGAGTCTGCCTGTTTAAGATTCTATTTTTTCGTTTTGCCTCTTCGAATTCTAGAAGATTCTCGGGCGTAGGAATAGTACTATCCTCATCTACATCGTCATCTTCTGCTGTTCTCCGTCTTTTTCGTCTGTCGGAAGAACCTTCACCTCGGTCCGAAGCTCCATCAACTGCTACTCCTCCCCGTAGCGATCTCTGAATCCGGGACTTGTGAAGGACGTCACCATACAAGACACCCTTCTGCTCATCATAATTACGATCAACATTAATGGGGATATCCAGTTCAAGAACGCCAGTATTGACTTTCATTCTAGCTTCCATAGGCGCAAACCCCTCCTGCAGAGTATACGGCTGTGATTTGTTTCGCACGGGATATTGGAAGAGATACATCATATTCTCAAAAGTATTGTTGATGATAATGTCATAAGATTGCACGACGGGATCATCATCAAAATCGCTTAGGACGGCATCCTCGTCTTCTGACTCATCGATATGGTAAGGTTCTGATGCTTTTGAGACCAGAGGTAGGTCTTTTGCTTGTCCTATCCTATCCGACTCCGTATCAGAGTGGTCCTCGATGAACAATGTTTCGGCTTTGTAGTTTGCTGATTGGACAACGGCTGCTGAGGTAGGGAATGCTGCTGCGTCGTCGCCTAGCGGTTCCTTTTTAGGAATTATCGCAGCGGTCTCGACAGAGTCTGCAGACGTTCCAGCCTTAGCAAGTGATGTAGATGCTGTTCTGCGCGGCTGCGGCTTTGGTTTCGGTTTCGGTTTTGGGGGCATGTTTTTATTGTAGGTGAAGGTCTTGCGATGTTAAGATTCTGGAGGATTCTGATGTTTTAATCTTTTACTATTTTGATAGGAAACTAGCGATAAAACCTGCACACTATATCAACACATATTCACATTGGACTTGAGTTTTTGGGTTGCGCGTTCAAGACGGTCAGGCTGGCTTGATGGAGGCCAAATTCATGGGGAAAGCGAAGCACAATTCGAACCCAGACACCATCGATTCCCAACCAACCGGCTTCTCCAAGATTCCATTCTATAAACAGCTCCCGCCTCTGGCACCTTTTCTCCAAAGAGCTGTGCCAAGCATGCATGCGTATGCCTCGGTGACCAGTAGAGAAGAAGAGTCAAGCACCAAGGAAACTATCGAACTCTTTGAGGATACCTGCCAGAAGGGCGAAGCCGATTACACTATCAATAGACATTTCACAGCATACACATGCTTAACGGTTTATTGAGTTCCCGCCCATGTATATATTTAAACATCCAAAGCTTGGATTAACCTGGTCTTGGTGAGGGCCGCGCTCACACCAGAGGAAAGCACTCATAGTTGCATGGGCCGAACAAGTAGCGACAGTATTATTTTCATGCTATATATATATATATATATTGTCAATATATCAATCTGGTCTTAACACAGATACAGGACAGCAGATTCAAGAGATATGGTATCCGCTGCCCCCCAAGACCCGTTACCCTTAGCTACTAGAAATATTGGGCCACAGATGCATTACAGTAAGAGCATCATCATGCATCGTCGCCGAATCTTTTCTAGTGCGATCGAAACGTAGTTATATGATTTTGTAGGTTGAGTAACCGTGTTGGCTGTGTGGTATTTTATGAATTCATCGGCCAGATATGACCAGGGCTAGATCCTTCTGGCCAACTTGAACATACAACCTCGGAATTGTTTGGCTTGTAGACTGTGCTAGTTGATATTATCGTTTGCTTATAATATAGCGCTACGACTATGTTATGTTTTATGCTCCTCGCTAATGGCACGGCGGAGCCATCGAACGAGATATCATCTCAGCTTTATAATGCAAGGAGGCAAGGAAGTTTATTCGACATATGCGTGTGGGAAATTTAACTAAAACTGTTCGGACGAAACAAAGCTCTGGCGCGTCCGTATAGTACAGGGAACTAATGACTTCCAATAAGCACCAAAAATATCGATATATACCCATGACGGGCAAAGTTTATCGGTATACCTGCAGTGCATGTCGCTTGTGTAGCTCGGGCCTACGGATATGGACGTATACTCGGTATTGGATTAGTTTAGGACGTGCTTACATTGTGACTTATGCACAGGATATTTCGGCGAGGTTTATATCTAGCGAGACTGGTGATGACAGTCCCTAGTCTCTATCCAAGGGGCAATGCCAGTGGTATCGACTGCCAATGATAGTAGATATACTGGCTATATTGCCACCCTTTGACCTATATTGTTAGTATCTTCCGGTTTAGTCGACATGATGTTGCACATTATATTGCACTGTCGACGAAGACAGCGCCGATCCGCAATACATCATGTGATAGTACACCCACCCGCTAGCAGATCCCGAGTTTGATTGTTGCTCACGATACAAGGTGAGCTTATAGGTCAATGGTTGTTTCTGCATGTGAATAGGTGGTATTGACAGTATGTGTCAAACTACGGCTGTGGGCACATATCCATCCTCTAGCTATAGTACTTTATCTTTCTTCTTCTTTTTCGTGTGCTTGTTTTATTGCGGGGTAACAGTTTGGTTTTTTGTGTATTTAGGGTAATAGAATTTATTCACAAAATACTGAGCTAGTGTATGTATTGTTAGCACAGACTCCAAAAGCCTGAAGTTATTTGAGACTAAAGTTTTAAACCTCTACATGTTGCAACGTTGGGTTTTCTGTGTTGTTTGAGTCGCCCGCGCTTTAAAATCTCTGTTTGTCGGGAAAAACACCTTTACTTCACTGTTCTTTACTTCACCAATGGTCCAGCCAGATTTCGGCACAACCTTAACGATTCGATCCCATACCCGTACCCGCGACGAAATAAACGAAGGAACGGGCGCCCGAAACCCCTCTACAACTCTACCGATTTTGTGCGCTTGAACTGCGAGGGGAGCTAATGGCGGAACCTGATCTTTTAGTTAACTTTGATCTTGCACCAGTGAATAACGCTTTCACAGCATCTTCGGTCAATGGTATCCGAGGTGGGAGATGGAAAGATAGGTTTAAGGCAAAAAAGAGGCTCCAGAATAGAAGAGTCAGGGTCGAAAATGGAGGATCGAATGGAAATGAGGGATCAAACAATACCGGGTCCCGTATGCGGAATCCGCCGTTCATAACAGAACAATGGGAAGAATCTCGACCTCGGGTAAAATCTGGAAATAGTGGCTCTGGTAATACCAGGCCGACCTACGAGCAGCCGATCATTTCATCAATCTTCAGCTCGAATCCATTGCCTGTTCAGAGGCTTGACGCCCTTGAAACACCGAGCAATACTGATACCACAGCAACCAATGCACCTCTGCAGGATGGATCTGCCTTTTCCACAATGGGGCTTGCGCCAACTCTTGCGTCGCATATTGTCAATAGTATGAAACTCAAGACGCCAACATCGATCCAGCGGACAGCTGTCCCACAGTTGATATCCTCAGATTCGGATGCATTCATTCAAGCCGAAACGGGCTCTGGAAAGACACTTACGTATTTGTTGCCTATAGTCCACCGAATATTTACAGCTACAATCAAAGGAGATAAATTACATCGAGACTCAGGCTGCTTTGCCATAATTCTTGCACCGACTAGAGAACTGGGCAGACAAATATACACTGTACTAATACAGCTCCTCTCTCATCCATCGCTTCATTGGCTGGTCCCGATTCTGATACTCGGTGGCGAGAAGAAGAAATCTGAGAAAGCGAGGATACGTAAGGGTGGGAATGTTATTGTAGCTACACCAGGGCGGCTGGCTGATCACTTGGCGCACACAACCTCCTTGGACGTCGGTTCTGTTAAATGGTTGGTTCTTGACGAAGGCGACCGCCTCATGGAGCTTGGGTTTGAAGAAACATTGCAACAGATTCTGGCTGCATTGACTGAGAGAGCTCAAGGGATGTGGAATAAACAGTCGCCCTCAGCCGGGGCTGGTCTTCCGGAACGAAGGGTTACTATATTATGTTCGGCTACAATGAAGCCCAGCGTTCAAAAATTAGGGGACATGTCGCTGAAGGATGCTCTTTACCTCAAAGGTAACCAGAGGTCTGATGCGACAGAGGACAAATCAGCGAAGGGTTTCCAGGCGCCAGCTCAACTTAAACAAGCATATATCGTGGTACCCGCAAAGCTTCGACTCGTAACGCTAGCGGGTGTCCTTAGAAGGGCATTCATCCGGAAGAAAGAGAATATGAAAGTGATAGTGTTCTTTTCCTGTGCCGATTCTGTTGATTTTCATTATGGCACATTCGGCCGGGGTAATAGCCATGAGGAGGACTCGGAGGAAGAAAAAAGTAAAACAGGAGGATGGGAAGGGGAAGAGGATTCTGCATCGGATGCGGAGGAGACCGGGGATGAAGAAGTTGAACAGCGTGAAAATCTTACTGAGAAGAAGAAGGCGATAAAACGGCCTAGCCTTGCGGCCCGATCTAGTGCGCCCTTGATTGATTCTGCTGTCTCTTTGTTCAAGCTCCATGGGAGTCTCGCCCAGCATGTGCGAACCACGACTCTCAATGATTTTTTCCATGAAAAGGAAGGGGCTGTGCTGTTTTGTACAGATGTAGCTTCTCGTGGTCTCGATCTCCCAAATGTTGACTTGGTGGTGCAGTACGATCCTCCCTACAGCAAAGAAGACTATATCCATCGAATCGGAAGAACTGCTCGTGCTGGACGAGATGGAAGAGCCTTGTTGTTCCTGCTTCCGGGTTGTGAGGAGAGCTATCCTAATGAGATTCTAACGGAACATAATCTTTCTCGGAGACTGGCAGAGGAAATTCTTAAGAAAGGATTTGGGAATGGGCGAGTGCGAAAGGTGCCAAAGACCAGATCAATTGACCAGACCTGGAAGAAGGATTTCATGCCAAGAACTTCTGGA
Source organism: Dactylellina sp. 'tibetensis' (assembly GCA_036971435.1). NCBI lineage: Eukaryota > Fungi > Ascomycota > Orbiliomycetes > Orbiliales > Orbiliaceae > Dactylellina > Dactylellina sp. 'tibetensis'. The sequence continues at coordinate 796,340 of JAKDFA010000017.1, read as the reverse complement.
GAGAGATGGGAGCAAGAAGCCATTGAGTTTCACTTGGATGTCGAACGCCAAGTTTTAGCATCGGAAGAGTTCTCCAACCTCGCTAAGAGAGGATTTCAAAGCCACATCCGCGCATATGCTACCCACGTGGCTGGAGAAAGGGAAATATTCGACATTAAACAGCTGCATCTGGGCCATCTGGCTAAGAGTTTCGGTTTGCGTGAACGACCCAGCGATATTAAGGTACCAGCACGAGGGAAAACCAGTAGTGGAGCAACATTTGAGAACGGGAAGAGAGATACCAACAAGCGCAAACTAGGAGGCATGGAGCCAGATGGAGAGGGAGACGAACAAGGACAAGAAGAAGCGGAAGTACGAAAAGCAGCTCAAATGATGAGAAAAAAGATGAGAGAGCACATGGATGCTGCGTCCGAGTTCAACATTGCGTAAAGCCCGCCATTTTCGTCGTATTGAAAACGGATGCAGATTCTTAGAAAACCTCCCATAATGATACTCGCCCGTCTTTTGATCCAGCAGCTAGAAGATGGTGGTTCCTGGTGTTTTCTTCTCTTTGTTGCACAATTGTTTTCATGGTATCTCTTAGTTGGATGGTTTGCCTTTTATCTGTATCATCTACTCTAGAGTCTTTACTAGTTCCCTCATAAATCTTAGCAAAGACTACAGCGTAGCATCCTTCTTTATGCCATTTCAGCACAGCTACTTCTTTCATACTCCTCGCAGAGTATAATCGAACCCGTGAATCCCAACCTGCGGTAGCAAATACTTTACCGTCAGATCGAAGGACGAGACTTTGCTGCCCAGAATGACGAGAATTAAGAAACGCTGAAGGCGGGGAGGTTGAGGAGGCAGCGGTATCAGCAGCCTCTGGGGCAATTTCAATGGATACCTGATGGCCCGAAATTAAGGAGTCTGCCGAAGATGTATAGAAGAGAAAAGTATTGGAAGTCCCAGGAGGAATGTGATAATCGAGAGAGAGGATTGGTTGAGTATGTGGTTTGGAGGAGTATATTGTGGACCAAATATTGGTCGAGGGATTCAATGAGAAGACAATGGCATGGCCACTTTCGTAACCGACAAGTAAAGTTAATTGAGATTTAATACGGAAAAGATTCAAGGCCATAGGCATCCCTACAAAGACTAGTAAATGGTATGAAAAAGATGAAGACGTGGATATAACGTGTGCCTACCAACTTTGAAGGGCAATTCAGCTTTCCCTACGGATACATGCCTCCTTGTTTGAGAGGGTAGCTGATAGATATCGATCTGCGTTAGGCAAATCAATATGCTGGTTTCGGTGATAAATGACTTATATCAAATATGATAGACCTACGGTATTTGTATCTCTGGAGCCAGGGACAGCAAGAGATATGGAGCTTGAGCAATATTTGTCGTCTGCTTCGGCAACAGATTCGTCAGAGCACATTGCAAAAGCACAGAAGTTAAGCGCATTCACGTCGAGTGAATTGAGCATCCATGGTTTCTTGTGATCATGGGCCGCAGACGATGCGGGGAGCTGTTTGTCGAGGCCCGCTTCATCTTCTGGCCGTAGTTGCCAAACGTAGATCTTGTTATCACGGCCATGGCTGCGAGGGCGTTTTGCATTAGAAGACATGCTATTATTAGGGTGGTGTTTTGCAATTGCGACGGGAATCTTAACGTGATGATGCTCGAGTCATCCCAGTCCACTACAGCAAGGACGGCGCCGTTGTGGGCTTTCCAGACAGCGACAGGGCGCCTGATAGAGACGTCCCAGAGAACGACCCAACCGTCTGCGTCTGCGGTTAGCAGGCGCGAGTTGGAGCGGTAGAAATGAAGGGCGTGGATGGGAGATGCATGGCCGCGCAGGACGTAGATAGGCTGCTGGGCAAGCGCTGGGCTCGGGTCGTCCATGGCAGCAGTTCTGAAATCGAAAGTGAAGTGGTTCTGCAGATAAGCCGCAGGCTTTGGAAATAGAAACGGTCAGACGCTGTTTCAGCTCAGCCGTCGAGACGTCGGAAACGTTTCACGTCGCGGGCGCAGGCGAGAGGTTGTCGATGAGTGAGAGCTGACTGAGCGGGAGGATTCTATCCCTCCAGGCTAGTGCTATCCTTCCTTTCTATTCCTCTTGTCCTTTCCTTTCGATAGACCATCACTATCATTATTATCATCATCTGCTGGTATCCATCACCATCTGGTCTATCGAGATCTGGATTGGTAGTTTGATTTGTCGTTGAACAAACGTGCAAACGGCTTCATAACCGGACTTTTCTGCTGTGCAGAAGCAGCGCGACCAGCCTCGATTGCTCTCCTCCTGCTCCTGCTCCTGCTCCTGCTCCTGCTCCTGCTCCTCATCATCATCATCATCACCTAAGGGTTTGATACCAGCCCCTCCCAGGTACCATACTAACTTCTCCTCTTCCCTCTCTTCCCTCTCTCTCTCTCTCTCCTCTCTCCTTTTCCCTTTCTCTTTATAGGGCACTGGCTTCTGATTTACTTTGCCATCAAGATAGGAAATCGTACGATACCGAAGCGGCCACCAGGAACATATTAGGTACAAGGGTGCTCCCACCACAGCAAACAGCACTCGGCTACGCTTGCCTCCCTACCCCCATCATCATCTTTGAATTAACGGCGCAGTCCCCACTTGCGACTCCTACTACTCTTCCACTCCCTCCGAGATCCGACGCCATTGCGAGTTTCCTTTATATATTTACCCCCGTTGGCACCTGAGAATTTCCTGTCGAATCTTTTCCCACGAACCCCCTCTTCTCTGTACGCCTTTTTCTTCGCAACCCGAATCTCTCCCGTCAAGTACAAACACGTGAAGAGCGCTTGGTTCGGTATCTCTCAACTTTAATTGCGGAATCACCCAATTTCGTGGTTTCCGTGCAATTGGCTTCGTCTTTGACGACAAATACAGTTTCCTATATATCTCCTACGAGGAAGGTTTACGTCCACTTCAGCGGGATGGCTGCCGCCGATGGCAGCACAAGGCCGAAACGCGTGAGAACAGGTATGCACATTCAATATTCTGCTCTGAGTTTGGTAGGACTGTAGAGGCTCGTACCCAAATTCAAAGAAACAGAGTGCTAATCATTTTTTGGTATATCTGCCCTGTTAGGTTGGTAAGTGCGATCGGGTTACCAATAAATATTTCATTTTGCATAGTGATACCTGGGAATACATGCTGACATCATGACCATATCCATTCCTAAAATAGTTTGACTTGTCGGTATGTCAATTCACTTTTATGGTTTGATTGTAAATATTTGAATATCGGTACTGATATGTCCGCTTTTGAAATAGAGAACGACATTTGAAATGTATGATGTCTTGACCTCTTGTAATTGGCTTTTTTTTTATTTATCTCACTAACCTGTGAAAACCCGATACAGGCGACGAGGGACTTCCCGATTGCCAGGTATGATGCCCCTCTTCTTCTACCATCCCCCC